>CM022947.1:24166196-24209352 GCA_012931725.1 Litsea cubeba | reverse complement strand
AGGCTACGATGAGACCGCGCCTCCCTAGTACCTGACAAAATGGGCTATGACAAGACAGCCAACCACCCCTTGCCTCCTCTTCCTCTACATAAACACAGCTACAGCTCCAGAGGAAAGGGGGACGCCATTACCACTCTGGTATGCCATCTTATTCCCCAAAAATCTCCTCCCTCTGCTTAGTTCATATACTAACTTAGGCATCGGAGAGCCTTGCGCCGCCCAGGCCAGGGTCCTCTGACCTGCATTTCTCCTTCCTTTTCTCAGGCTCCAGGCGCAGGCATCGGTGTCCCTAATCTCACTTGGGTAAGTCCTCTAAGGCACCCCCCATTATTGTGGGTCATTATTTTTTGCACTTACAGTACTGTTGTTTGGTTAATCAATCAATGTCCTACAAGGATTTTAATATGAAAAGTCCCTATGAAAAGTTGTTTGGCGAGTAACCCAACTATGATTCATTGTGCATTTTTGGTTGCAGGTGTTTTCCATACCTCCATGAAAATGCAAAAAATAAAATTTAATCCCTAATCATCACCATGCGTGTTTTTGGGATATAGCCAACAATTAAAGGGATATAGGTGCCTACATCCTCCCACGAGCAATGTGTATTTGTCTAGGCATGTGGTTTCTAAGGAGAATCTGCTACCATTTCAAAAACCAGGCTCTCTTCTCTACTATAAATGATACAAGAGAACTCACAACTTTTCATGAGTGGGTCTCAGGTCAAGTGGAGTAGAGCATACTCCAAACTGTTCTACAACAGTACAAGGATTGGGTGCTTCAAAAGCAGCAAGTTCTGCCTGACCTATTGCCAATCTATGAAGAGCAAAGCAATTCAATTGAACCTTCTTCCAACAATCATAGGATGATGATAACACCAATCCAGATGGGACGCATTCCATCGTGCAGCCTACTAATGAGTCACATTCCACTGTGCAGTCTCAGATTCCTGAGCAGCCCACGGGTCCTGAGATGATTAATGACTCTCACTCCAACATGCAGCACACCGGTTCTATACAAAACTCAGTTTCTGAGCTACCATCTCAAAATGAATTCAGTAGAAATGAAACTCAATCACATGCACAGGATATTGATAATGAATCTAGTGAGTCCACAACCAGCCACCCTCTGGATACCCGCTCTCAAAGTGATATTGTTAGCCTAACCCAAAATATCTCTTCACCTTTAAGAAACTCCCTACTAAACCAAGTCCATTAAGACCGTTAAACAAGCCCAAGGCCCATGAACAGATCCTGTCCAGAATATCATATCTCACGTGGATGTTGATTGAGTCAACTTGTAACGGCTGTACATATTCTCTTAATTAGATTTTCTCTTATAATTAGTTAGTTTCCTAAAGTTAGAATAGGAATTGAAGTAATTAGCTAGTTTCTTAACTCAGTAGCCTTAATTGAGGCATGTAATACTCTATATATTGGAGCTCAATCTCCAAAGGAAAAGACACAGAAATAATACAAACTAAGAATAAGTTTCCTCCAAGTTCTTTGATCGTCAATTTGTCATGGTATTAGAGCAAGGCTCAAGGCAATCGTGATCTTAGACATCTTCCAAAGCATTAACGGAATAGGGATAGAGGGGAAGAAATCTGTCTCGTGCAGCACATAGATCTAAGATCTATTTTCAAAGTTTCTAGCGACTCAGCACTCTGCGTCAGCAACATCCTCTTGGTGGCCCACCCTTGATCAATCATATCAACTTCTGAATTTCATCCACAGTGGTCGGCTAATATTTCTAAGACTATTGGTGATTTTTCAGGATTTTCAGCGCCCAGTTGGTGATTTACACATTCTAGAGATTTTCTAATTTTTTAATACTGTTTTCATCTAGACCGTCCAGAATCTTGGATCTGTGGTGGAATTGGATCATTCTTTCTCCAGTAGAAGCCATCCTACTGTGCTTCCTCAAATAAGTGATCTAATATTGTGCAAATCCATCAGTGGGGCCCACATAGTGGATTGCAGCAAAAATCTAGGCCATCTAGGGGTATTCTGGGGTATTTTTAGCCAATTACTATTTTGTGTTGTGTTTTTTTCTCACTGCTTGGGCGGATCTTGACTACTGTACACAAAATACTTTGTGACTTCATCTCTTCACTGTTGCGAATGTTTTTTGCTGCCTTTCACTTTCAATCAGTTTTGGCCAATCTCGATTGAAGATGGAAAAATTGAGGTTACCTTGATCCAATTTTCGGGAAAGAATTACCCCGCTTGGTCGTTCCAATTCCAATCTACCTTGACTAGTTCTGACCCTACACCCACTGAATATGAGAAGAAGATATCCACTTGGCATACCAAAGATGTCAAAATCAAGTCATGGATCCTTTGATCTGTTGAGCCACATCTGATAATAAACCTCAAATCTTACCCCACTTCTAAAGACATGGGGGGTATCTAAAGCAAGTGTACCATCAAGATACTCCGCACGTCAATGTCATCTTCAATGTGCGATTGCTGAATATGCACAAGGGACCTTGTCATCCAAGACTACTATTCGGGATTCCGAACCCTATGGTCGGAATACGATAGTATTAAGTATACAGATGTGGTTGCCGATGTTTTGATCGTCATTCATGATCTTTAGGCCTCTATTCAACGGGATCAAATTTTGAAGTTAGGATGCATATGAAAGTGTCTGATCTGCCCTGATGAATCGGACACCTTTACCTTCCTTGACTGTATGCTTGAATGAACTTCTCTGCGAAGAACAGCGCATTGCGAGCTGGCCCATATGTCTCAAAGACTGAAACCTATTCAGTCGCATTCTCGGCAAATAAGGCTTCTCAGCCTCCATCTCGAGACTTGAGCAAAACGCAATGTTACAGTTGTCAAAAATTCGGACACATTGCTACTCGATGTCCAACAAAAGGTCTGCAGTTACTGTAAAAAATCGGGGACATATCATCTCTGTATGTCGTCGCCGCCACAACGTCCATCATCACATTTTTAGGACTCACATTCGCAAAACTCCAACAGTATCAGACTCCGCATCCTTATGTGGCTTCTTCGGTTATGCCTGCTCCTACTTCTACACCCTCACAGCCTGGGACCTCATCCTCTCTCACTCCTGAACTAGTCAGCAAATGATTGTCAATGCCCTCTCTGCCTTTGGTCTCTCAGTAACTCTTTTTCCTCTTCTACTTGGTTCCTTGCTTCTGGGGCGTTTAATCATATGACATCTTCCCACATCCCTCTATACAAGTGTGACAAAATACAAATGGCACTCTTCAACTACAAACTGCAAACGGAGGGTCTGTGTTCCATTACTGATCTCGTAGATATCCTGGTCCCTCCCATTGAAAAGTATTTATCTTTGTCCAATTTAACTTTAAACCTATTGTCAGTCGGGCAACTTGTTGAAAATAATTGTAACATATCTTTTTCTTCTTCTGGTTATGTTGTGCAGGACCAGATGTCTGGGAAGGAGATCGCGAGGGCGCCTAAGTGTGGACTCTTGTTTCCGCTGGATTTTTCTAAAATTTCTAGGACTAGATTTGCCAATTGTGGCATAAAAGACTCGGACACCCTAATTCCAAGGCTTTGTCGCTTATATTAAATTCTGGTTTATTAAATAAATCTATTGGCGTATCTTCTTGTGTGCCTTTTGATTGTGCTACTTGTAAAATGTGAAAGAGCAAAACTCTTCCTTTTCCTATTTCTACTTCACACAGCACTCAGTGTTTTGATTTAGTTCATAGCGATGTATGGGGAATTACTCCAGCTCTTTCTCATGCTCACTACAAATATTTTGTGACTTTTACATGGATTTACTTTTTGCATTCCAAATATGATGTTTTCACTTTTTAGAAAAAAGAATTCAGCTTATGTTGAGAAATCAATTTTCCACCTGCATCAAAATCTTGTGATCTGATTCGGGCGGGGAATATGTGTCCTCTGAATTTTCAAACGTTTTTTGCAAAACAAAGGTAATATTTCTCATAGAACTTGTCCTTATACTCCAGAGCATAATGGAGTTTTGAGGAAGAAAACATAGAATCTCCTTTATGTTACTTGTTCCCTTCTTCTTGAATCATCGGTTCATACTCGTTCTTTGGGTTGAGCACTGGCTACGGCAGCTCATCTTATAACTCGTATGCCTTCAACCTTTATTCAAAATCAGAGCCCATATTACCGATTATACCCGACATCTCCATCTTATGATGATCTTCATATTTTCGGCTCCGTTTACTTTGTGCACTTGCTCCTTCTAAGAGAACCAAACTAACCGCACAATCAGCTAAGTGTGTGTTTTTAGGTTATGCCCTTCCAGAAAGGGTTCCTTTGCTACGATCCTCACATTCGTCGCTTACGGACCTCTTGGAATGTCGTTTTTTTTTTTTTAACAACAGTATTTTTTTTCAAAAACACCTTGAACCTCCTGACTCCTCCTCCTTGGTGTCTTTACCTGATTTTTCTGAAAACACATCAGTTGTTCATTTTCATCCTAACTTTGTGTATCACAGATGGAACAAAGGAGCGCCTCCCAGGGATCCCCCTCTTTATTTTCCTCCGGCGTCCAGTTCACATCCGGGCACTTGGTCCCTCTTTCATTACGTTGGGGATATTGTCCACTCGCTCCACTTGCATTCCAGTTCACATCCTTCATTACGTCACTCCACTCGCATTTCGGTTACCACCCAACTGCTATGGGTTCTCCCATACTTCCTTACTGGCCACTTTGTCTTCTTCTTCCATCCCCAATCCTATTCTAAGGCTGTTTGAAGGACAAATGTTGGAACAAGGCTATACAAGTGAATTGGATGCTTTAGAGCAAAATCATATGTGGATATTGTCCCCTTCTCCTGTAAGTGTCAAACCTATTGGCTGCCAAATGGATTTTTTTCTCTCAAGTTAAAATCAAACGGCACTCTAGATCGATATAAGGCGAGCCTTGTTGCTCTCGAAAATTGATAGGAATATGACATTGATTGTGATGAAACTTTGCTCAAGTCGCCAAGATGACCACCGTAAGCATAATCCTTTTTGTTACTGCATCTCAGTCCTGGCCTCTATATCAAATGGATGTCAAAATGCGTTTCTTCATAATGATCTCAAAGAAGACGTTTATATGTGCCTGCCTCCGGGGTCCTCATCAGAGAAGGATATGGTTGCTAAGCTATGTCACTCCCCTCTATGGTCTGAAGCAAGCTCCTCGCGCATGGTTTGAGAAATTTCAAGATGCCTTCTCCGCTTGGATTTCATCCTAGCCAGTATGATCCTTCTATGTTCTTACATCATGCTCCATCCATGATAACTGTGCTACTGGTCTACGTTGATGATATTGTCATTACTGGTCCCAATGCACAAATGATTAAGGAACTCCAAGCTTCTCTTCATCAGACATTTCACATGAAGGATCTCGGCCCCTTAAACTATTTCCTCGGTCTCGAAGTTCATCAATTGACTAAAGGTATAGTTCTCAATCAGCACAAATACGCAGTTGACCTCATTGACTTGGCTGGCCTTACCTCTTCAGCTCCAGTAGATACGCTGGTCGAATTGAATGTCAGACTCAATAAAGAAGGGGGGTGACCTTCTTTCCAGATCCTACCGCATATCACTGGTTAGTGGGTAGCTTGATCTTCCTCACAATCACCCGTCCTGATATCTCAATTGGGGTCGACCTAATGAGTCAGTTCATGATTGCTCATCGTCACCTTCATCTAGCTGCTGTTTGTCGCATCATTCGGTATCTTATTCGCACACCGACTCGCGGGTTGTTTTTTCCATCAGACAATCATCTTTCTCTCATAGCTTATTCATATACTGATTGGGGCTGGTTGTCCGAATACTCGCAGATCAACCACATGATGGTGCATGTTTTTGGGTGATAGTCTGATTTCATAGAAATGCAAGAAACATGACAAAGTTTCTAAATCTTCTACCGAGGTTGAGTACCGAGTTATGTCCGCTGTGTGCTCCGAAATCCTTTGGCTTCGAGGTCTGCTCTCTGACATTCGATTTCCCGCAGAAGGAGCTACCCCCCTCTATGCCAATAATACAAGTGCAATTCGGATTACTGAAAATCCAGTTTTTCAGGAACGCACTAAACACATCGAGGTTGATTGTCACTTCATACGTGATGAGTTTAAGCGCGATGTCTTCAGCCTTCCGCATGTCTCTACTGAGCTTCAAATTGCTAATATCCTTACTAAAGGTCTTCCGCGTCCTCACGATCAGTTCTTGGTTCGCAAATTAATGCTTGTTGATTCTCCCGTATCAATTTGAGGGGGGTGTTAAACAGGCCCAAAGGCCCATGAACAGATCCTATCCAGAATATCATATCTCACGTAGATGTTGATTGGGTCAACTTGTAACAACTGTACATATTCTTTTAATTAGATTTTCTCTTGTAATTAGTTAGTTTTCTAAAGTTAGAATAGTAATTGATGTAATTAGCTAGTTTTCTAAATATAGTAGCCTTGATTGAGGCATGTAATACTCTATATATTGGAGCTCAATCTCCAAAGGAAAAGACACAGAAATAATACAAACTAAGAATAAGTTTCCTCCAAGTTCTCTTAATCATCAATTTGTCAAAGATAACATTGCAACTGTTAGATTGTATGACCTCAATCCAGTGGATAATCCGGATAAATTGATTTGTTTTCATTAATTAATTTATATTTTCATGCTTTATTCATGAGATAAATGATATTTTATTCTATGTTTACACATGACCAATACAAAATGACATGATGGTTCATGAGATGAATCGGAAGCTACAAGTATATTAGATGTGATCCATGTGTTTGGATGAGATCCACCTACAGGAGACATAGATCACAAATCTTATACTTAAATTGATTCACAGCCATTGATGAGATTGGGCATCTCATCTGGTAAGGTTGCGGCACTGTGATCACTATGAGATAGTGTGATATGTCTCAATCATCAAAGTGTAAGACTCTGGATCATTGTGCTGGTACATTGGATGTATTGAAGGACCATAAGAAGCACCTTATACAAATCTGTCTTTTGATTAAAGGATTGCCGTCATAATTTCCAAGCAATAGGCTCTTAATCCTGAGAGATTAATGGACTCAAGTTTCTACTATATGTTTACTTTGAGTCATAAATGAGTGAGACCAATTGTAGGTTAACACCTCGATGTCTTAGGTATGTGGTAGTAGGGCTGTGTGAATATATAATTCTCAAGATGGGATCTATCCTCATAAATATCCCCTTGTGCCAATTAATGGATTTTATCATTAGTGAGTGCGCACCTATCTCAATTAAGAGTTAATTGGATGGTACTGATGATTACTGTGATTAATTGGGTCATAAGGATAATAAGAGATGGACCTAATTTGGTTGGACAAATTTATTCCAATAGATCCATGGATATAATTGATGGAGGGGCCTACTTGAAGTAATTGAAAAGTTTAGGGTCTTTTTGTAATTATTCCTAAGACTAGAGTGCAATTGCATTTAATTAGTGGACTTATTTGCAATTAACTGTGGGTCCGGAGTTCACATAAGATGTGGGGTCTAGATTCCTAGTTGGAGCTAGATTCTAAGAAATCCCTAGTGGTTCTCATGCTAGCCCTAATAAGAGAATGTTACTAATCTCATTAGAACTCTTAAGGAAATGATGAGTATGATACTTACTACGAATAGAAGTGAGACTTCTAATCTTGGTCTAAGAGGAGGTGTGCCATAAACTATAAATAAGATGTGAGAGTTATTGACCTCTACACACAATAATCTCTCAAGTTTCTCTCTTTTCTGGTTTCCTACTAGAGTATTAGGGTTTTCTTCTACTTGAAGATCCCACCATTCTCCTTCAGAAGTTTTTTTAAGAGGGTCATAGCATGGAAGAATACAAAGGCAAGGGAGATCAAAGTTTGCGAAAAGAGTTTTTCGTAGAGATCAAGTTCTCGATTAGAGCACAACCAAGCTCCAAAGGCATAGATCTATTATCTATTAGAATTAGTAGATCTAGTTATGCTTGTTGTTTATTAATCTGTCTTTTTTATGGATGTTTGATCTTAATGCATGATATTAGGGTTTTAGATCTTGGACTTTGGTTCTTGGCCTTATGGATATTTGATCTCTGCATCAAGTGGATCAAAAGTCTGAATACTTATCCACGAGCCTCACCTACTTTCAACAGCAAAATCCAGGTTGACTATTAGCAAAGAAAGAGGAAATCGAGGCCCTTCGTTCCAATCACACATGGGACCTCATTCCTCGGTCTAATGACATCAATATTGTCGGGTGTAAATGGGTTTTTAAAGTAAAACTCAAATCTGATGGTACACTTGAGCGCCTAAAAAGCTCGGCTTGTCGCCAAAGGATTTACTCAAATTTATGGTGTTGACTTCAATGAAACTAGGCATGCCCGGCACGACCAGCCCAAATCCACGGGCTGGGTCGTACCGTGCCTTCATGCCTGCCGTGCTCAGTGTGCCTCTTTTAATATTTTTTGATTAATTTTTTTCTCCTTTTCGGTATTAAAATTAAAAATTAAAACACAAGCACCGAGAATGACAAAGATTATTAAGTGGTTCGGTCAAACTCGACCTACTCCACTGAGAAGAATGGCATAGTTAGCACTTATAGATTTTGTAAAATTAAAAATGACACAAAATACCCCTTATATAACCGTTTATGGCTGTTTAGGGGAGGGGGTAAAATGGATAAAATTTTGGGTGGGCCAGGCCTGTTGTTCTTGGCGGGCCGCCCCTTATGGATGGGTCGGCCCACAGCGAGCTGTGCCGTGCCGAAACGGGCCAGCCCGGCCCATTTGACATCTCTAAATGAAACCTTCTCGCCTGTTGTTAAGCCAACAACAATCTGAGTTTCTCTCACAGCTGCACTTGCTCACAATTGGGACATTTGCCAATTGGATGTCAAGAACGCGTTTTTACACTGCAAACTAAGGGAGCCGGTATACATGGAGCAACCACTCGGGTTAAAAGACATCACTAGGCCAAATCATATTTGCGATCTCAAACATGCATTATATGGTCTTTGACAAGCACCCCAGGCCTGGTTTGAAAGGTTCAGTTTATTTTTGCTATCCCTTGGCTTCATATGCAGCCACGCCGACTTATCTTTATTTGTTTGTCATCATCAACGTGGTACCATTCTTCTCATTTTATATGTTGATGAAATTATCCTCACAGGTGACAATTCTTCACAACTTCATAGGCTTATTTTATGTTGGGTTGCGAATTTTCCATGAAGGATCTTGGACCCTTGCATTACTTCCTAGGTGTTGAGGTCCATCGGTTTAAGAATGGTTTCTTTCTTAATCAAGCAAAATATGCTGCTGATCTTTTAACTAGAGCATAGATGAATGGGTGCAAATTCATGGGTACACCAATGGCTACCGAGTTACAGCCAAGCATATATGAAAAAACAAGCTATATTATGATCCGCATTTCTGTAGAAGTATTATTGGTGGGTTTCAGTACCTAACTTTTACCCGACCTGATATTGCATATAGTGTTAACTATGTTTGCCAACACATGCATCAACCAACAGAATTTCACTTCAAGCTTGTAAAGCACATTCTTCGATATCTTAATGGGGCCCTTACTCATGGAATACCTCTTTTGTCCAATAATCCACTTGTCCTATATGGGTTTTCGGATGCGGATTGGGCTGGATGTCCACTGACTCGTCGATCAACTGCAGGGTTCTATATATATATATATATATTGGTGGCAATTGTATTTCATGGAGTGCTAAAAAGCAGCCCACTGTTGCACGATCAAGCACAGAGGCTGAATACCGAGCCAGCCATGGCCTCTACAACTGCAGAACTTACTTGGCTCCTATTTCTTCTTCGTGACATTGGCCTCCACCTAGATCAGCCTCTAGTCTTATTCTGTGATAATGTCTCAGCTCTACATCTTACAATCAATCCAGTTTTTCATGCGCGCACGAAGCATGTAGAACTCAACTAATATCACTTTGTTCGAGAAAAAGTTGCCTTGGGTTCTCTGGTCACCAAATTTGTTACATCTCCGAATCAAGTTACATACATTTTTACCAAGGCACTACCACGACAACAGTTTGTGATGCTTACTTCCAGACCTGGCCTTTCACCACTTCCTTACCCCAGATTCAGGAGGGGCGTAGAAGAATTTATCTCATCATCATCACATCACCATCACAACCAGCTGTTGTCTCAACATAAGGAAAGGGACCCACATGCTATCATAACAATGCAAAATGATCTTACAAGTCAGCACAAGATCATCCCAGCAAAATGAATATGCAGTTGACAAAATCAAAGATCATGACAACAACCAAGGAATATTGTAAGAGAAGATTGTGACACATGTAATCTCCATAAATGTCTCTATCAATTGAGAAACAAATCTCAACATTGTTGTAATTCACTTACAAATAGAAAACACTAAACGAATTCTATTCTCATGTTGAGATAGAGCCATTGAAACGAGTGAGATCATTATTCAATTGTCCAAAGACAAATAGGCACATTCCATCAATGAATTCCAATCTGTTAAAACTTCAATCAAACAAACGGCCCATTTGACAATGAACTCTCATATATCCAATGCCATGCAAATTCAGTAAGGCCCATTTGAATTCATATATGTTGTTGCGAATCTGCCTATTTAGGAGATGGAATGCACACTGCTTCGGCATCTTGCATATGTAAATCATTTGACGAGGGTATGAGGTGCAAAACTTTCAACACAAAATAAGGTTATTACACACCAAAACTTATACATATCAATCATTTCGATGAGTAAATGATGTGCAAACAAACAACCACATCAATAAGTGCCGCACCTTTGTAATATTTGAATGTTAATGGGTACAACAAATGAGGAATATTTTCAACTATGCAATGCCATGCTGAGGATGCAAAGAAATTAAAAGTAATTAAAAGTGTTTTATGTAAAGTTAAACAATTGGTGATATTGCAACCAAGTCGCAATATTGCGACAGAAGGGCACTTTTGTTCATCAAAACTCTTTCTTCGCGGAGAATTTCTTTGGAAGAAATTTAAAACTTTATCATTAATAGGTAATTATTGGGTTTCTACATACCTAATTTTTTAGTTAAAATCCATTTTTTCTTTTACCGATTCCATATTATTTTATACACTTTTTTTTTTTTAAATAATGTCCTTGTCCATTTATAAATTTTTGAAAAATTGTGTAGTCATCGTTTGCATAACCCTTACAAGACTCCCAATCTAAGTCCCAAATACCATCAATCAAAGTCCCAAAGACCATCATTTTATAAATTGATTACACTGATTATCATTAAGTTGATAGCCGATGGTGGTGTTAGACAGTTAAAAATTTTCCTTTTATTTTGGTCCCTATCATGACCCTGACCCTTGAAGGTAGGAGATGAGGGCCTAGCTACTATAGGCGTGCTAAAGGCTTTTGTTTGGCCTACATCCAACCCACATATGTTAGAATGAGGTAAGGCAGATCAGATCTATGCCCAGCCTGGTCCCAACTGTTTGCCAGCCCTAGCTGGCAAGATCGAGGCCCATATTCCATCCCTAATTGATGAGGTGAGGTGATGTGAGGTGAGGTGAGGTGTGGAAGATATAAAGTCAAGGAAAAAGGATATAAGGTAGCAATCTAGATGGGATATGGACGTTCCTAAGATTTGAATTACCAGGGTGACGGCTGGTTATTCATCACCCATCTTCCCATGATTCTATATTTCTATTTCCATAACAAGTAAAGGATATTTGATGTTCATTTTTAGATAATCGTCTTTTATCTTCATTTTTATCCACTTAGGACATAAATTCATATGTATTGAATTCATATGCATTCTATACAAACAAACAAGCCGTAAATATTTATTTGCTTGTTGAACAACGCAACCCAATCTACTATGCCATCTCTGAAGCAACTCAGCTCGAGGCAAACTGCCACCTCCATTGCATAACCAAAGAGACGCTCGTCTCACATCCACACCCGCACACACTACGTAGTTCAAAAACTTGGCTCGAATTGTGTTGTGTCTCAGCTGAGTCAAGTTGCAGAACAGACTTGATCAATTTACTTGACTCAATGCCCTTTCAAGTCACTCGGGCAAGTTGAGTCTTACAACTCAAGTGTAATCACATGACCAAAGATATTCTAATTACTCTACATCATTAGAGAAGATGCTAGCTTCTCAATTCAACTGCCAAATGCATATTCTAATAAGAGACAAGAAAAGGAGTCACATACCACAGCGCGTAGGCCATTTTGCCCATATATTTCTCTAGACCAGAAGATTCTGAAGTTGACTGCACACAGACCTAAATTTGTTTATAAGTTGCTTAGTTCTGATTTAATTTCTTTAAGCAAGCAGATGGTGTAAGAAAACGAGAGACCCCAAATGTAGGTGAGCTTGATCTGGCCAGAGAGAGTTGCCTCATCTCAAATGTCTGCTTCCAATCTCTTTTAGGTAGTGTTGCCAATGAGTGTGGGAAGGTGATCGGTGTCTTAGTTGTTCCGAACAAGGCTGGAAAACTCGTGACTCGGATTCGACTCGTCCAATGCAAAAAATTTGACTCGGATGGAGTCAACACGAAGACTTAGGAGAGTCATATTTTATTTATAATTTAAAAAATAATCCATTACTTATAAAAATATAAATGTACATTTATTTACACATATTCGTTTTTTTTTTAATAACCCAGTGTATCTCCCCCTCAGCCTAGCCCAGGAGCCTTTGGCCTGAGCCCGAGGGACACTCGACTCTAGACAGCCGAGAACTAATTCCTAGGGGCACATGCAAACCATCCTATCCACATGCACCGGGTAAAACTATGGGAGGTGGCCAACGAAGGTAGGTGTCAAATATAAGACCTCTCTGCTTCATGAGACGCAGAGTCCTTGGCCAATTCATGATAGTCAATTCAAATTAATAAATTTATATATGCAAGAAAAATACTTCAATAAGAAAAATAAAAGAGAAATTACTGCATATTACATAATTTGTTAGTCCAAATATCGAATGTAAAAGATCAAATATTAGTTTCAAATAACATTTTAATCATCTTTTTTAAATTGCCAACTCCAAACCTCATGCATAATTACTTATAAACTTTAATTATTTAAAATTAGATCTATCTATCAAATGGTTTAGAATACAAACAATTTATTAAAATGAGATGACTTGGGAGAGTCAAGAGTCAACTCGGAGAGTTTTCCAACCATAGTTCTGAATTGAATGACACAACCCAACTGTTCGATAACTGTATGAAATGAGTCGAAAATGTTCTACAATTTATCAAAAGTGTGACAGCCTATAAAACAATTGATGATGGTTATTTCAACATTGTGGTCATAATCATGGGTACAATGATGTAAACACACAAATCCAAATGACAACGTGAGAGTAAGCAATAAACAGGTTCCAGTTTTATTACAACAGAAAACACAGCACATTGTAACTGATAAATCAAGTAGCCCACTTAACAATTCATTGGTTTATAGTCACCTGGGCCTGAAGTGCGGAGGAATTATTTCATCCTATAATCAATTGGGTTAAGATGATAATAGCTCAAGAGATCAAGCTTGACAAAGATTCAGTCATTGAAAACTACCTGAAGCCATCCGCTCAAAGAGAAGGCCTTCCCTGAGCCCACCAGTAAGAACTTCACAGATACCCATTTGTGTATTTTCTGATTTATAATATTAAACTAAATGGATAGGATAAGTGAAGGAGAGACTAATCCCACTTTTGCACATCACAGTGAGAAAGATATGTTAAATATTCATTGTTTGTTTGATTTTATGAGTACAATACATTTTCAGTTGACCCTAACCATAGGATGAAGGCTTAAGATGATTGTGATGGTGATGGTGATGGTACATTAGATATTAACAGGTAATTGACCATAACAGGAAAACACATTGGCTTCAGTTACATGTGTTGAACATATAAATTGATTTGACCTAACAACACGCATACACACTGCAGCTACCATCCATCAACAAAAAACATATATAATCATTTTTAAAAAGAAATATATGTATATACTAAATAACACCCAAAATCTCTTTAACAGACATCATCCATCAACAAATACAACAAACTGCGGCAACCATCTGAATAAATAAATATTATAGAGTTGAGATTTTGGGGCTACATTTTGACACAATTGTTTGATCTGTTTTATTGTAAATAGCCAATGGCTATTTATAGAGTACAATCATAGATGTTAACCCAAATAGGAAACCTAACAATAGGAAATCTTAATCATAACTTTACCTAAGATAAATCAAATTTTAATCTAATCCTAATTTAGGAAACTACTTACTCTCATATTACAGATTAAACCCATTGATCCAAAATTCCAAATAAACCCAAAACTGTTTCTCAACACTCCTCCTCAGTACATAGGAATGAACATCATGCTGCTTCCATCTACAACTGCTTTGATGATGAACTTTGTCAACTTCATCTTCAGCACACATAGCCTTTGATCAATCTTCAATCTATTCTTGCAGCTTGACAGATGAAAGAGGTGAAACTCCATGCTGCCTTGATGACGAACTTTGTCAACTTCATCTTCAGCATGCAGCCTTTGACAGATCTTTGATCTATTCACACATAGCCTTTGATCAATCTTCAATCTATTCTTGCAACTTGACAGGTGAATGAGGTGAAACTCCATTTGTTCCAAGATGTAAAGTCAGCAACACTGTTGTTTTGCACTAACTACACCTTGGTATGCTACACAGCATATCCGAAGAAGTTGAATGCTACACAGCATCCTCATATGAAACTAATAACTTACCAATTACTTGGATTCACATTTCACACTGCCAAGTAGCTGGAGTTTTCATACAGTTTTCTCCCCTTGACTTCAATAACGTCAAAAACTTAATTTTTGTGGTGAAAACAAACAACATGATATTGCAAATTCAAATTCCGAAGTCTTAAACAATCTCCTAGTGCACCACTTTGATTTGTTCACAATTAAAATAACTCCTTTTTCCTTAGTTGATGTTAACCCCTTTTTTCCTTAGTTTATGTCATTCCAAAAATGTCCGCTATGCTTTACTGGTGGCCACTGTCAGTCAATAAAATCCCTCTTTGTTGCATCTCGCTCTTTTAAGCATGTCGAAGCCAACGGGACTATTAGATCATATTTGTTGTGATTCTTCAAAAACATGCATGCAGCTTGACGAACAAACACGAGATTGAGAGGCTTGATGAATGGGCATAGATATCATCATCTTCTCGAGTGTGCTAGTAAAAACAGATAGACGAACGGAGTCCAAATGAACCCAGAATAATCAAAATAATATTGACTGTTGATTCTGGTCAAAGTCAAAGTCAACATTGGGTTTTGCATACACAAACGCTAGGCTAATGAGTCATGGTATGTATTGCAAAAGGCTATCAAGGAAGAGATTGAGAATTTGAGATCCCTTCACCAGATTTGGCCCATGCAGCAAATTTATGAACTCGTCCGCTTCCAAACTCAACCGAATCATCGTCCCGTCTTCTAGTCTTAGGCTCGACATGTGTCTAGTTAGACCTTTGGATTTATGTAAGAGCGGAAACGAAATAGAAGCAAGTGGAAGGTCCTTCTGTGTGAGGGTTCTTAGCCTCTCAATTCGGTCTGCAGGACCTGAGATATATATATATATATTTTTTTTATAGAGAAAGAAAACTTTAGGTACCTTGGATCTATGGTGCAACAAGATGGAGAGATTGATACTGATGTAAGTCACAGGATTCATGCCGGGTGGACCAAATGGAGGAGTGCTTTGGGGGTCTTGTGTGATCGGAAAGTCCCCCTCAAGGTTAAAGGAAAGTATTATAAGGTGGCGGTACGACCAGCGTTGTTATATGGATCAGAGTGTTGGACAATAAAGCATAATCATGTCAAGAAGATGGAAGTTGTGGAGATGAGAATGCTAAGATGGATATGCGGGATCACAAGGAGAGATAGGATTAGGAATGAGGAGATTAGGGGCAAAGTAGGAATAGCACCGATTGGAGATAAAATGAGAGAAAATCGACTGAAATGGTTCGGCCATGTTAGAAGGCGTCCAACGGAGGCCCCTGTTAAAAGGTGTGAAAGCATGGAAATTGCCAGGAGTAGGAGAGGGAGAGGGAGACCCAAGAGAAGTTGAAAAGAAACTATTAAACATGACCTTGCCTACATGGATCTAACGGAGGACATGGCCCTAAACAGATTTGATTGGTGTCGTCAAATCCATATAGCCGACCCCACCTAGTGGGAAAAGGCTTGGTTTGGTTTCGTTTCGTTTTTTTTGAATGGTAGGACTTAAGATAGATCTTCTGCCCGGAGATCTTAAAAGAGGCAGATTTGCGACTTGACATACACCAGATTATCTTAAAAGAAAGATCATTTGGATGACCAGATTATCTCCATGTTGCAAGACCTGAAAATGGAAACCCCAATTTCATCACTGATCGTCTCTTGAGAAAATTTGGTGGAACCCTCTTTCTTTTTCACCACTTCTACCTCTTTAAACAACCTCTTAGGAGAAGACTACGTTGAAGACAGACGAAGGTTCCTTTGGACTTTTCCGGAGTAACCAAATACAGCAGCAAGTCTCTGATTAACCTCTAGTTTGACACTTGCAAACAGCAGAAGACTTTGGTTGGTAGGAAAGAACCCTTCAAATCTCATTGCAGCACTCTTTGGCTTTTGAACTCTTCTTACGACTTTCAAAAGTGAACCTACTTCTCTTTGCGAGTGGTGATGTCAAACTGCTCTATGCCTCTCTGATCTCTCTCTTAGATGAAAACCGTATGAAGAAATAGGGAACCAAATGAACTGGAGGAAAAAAAAAGAAAGAAGAAAAACAAAAACCTAAATCTAACCGAGCCCTAAACCTAACTCTAATACCAACTAGAAATCTTAGGGCTACATCTAGGCACAACTGTTTGATCTGCTTTATTGTGAATAACCGATGGTTATTTATAGAGAACAATCAAAGATGTTAACCCAAATACCCCCATTACAGAAGTACAATATGTTCCTCCACTCACCACACTCCACTTAATGCTGTTGCATAGATAACGACAACGCCCAACTTGCTAACAGTTTCAAACACCTAGGTCTCCAAAGGACATTTGCAGATAAGTTAGCCAATCGATTCCACGACCTTACATATATCAGGCAACTGGTAGTAGCTGCCACCATTTTCCAAATAAAATAACAAATAAGTTCTGCCCATTCATGAAGTAAAAAATTTTCTGCAATGTCTAGAGCTGCTTGATTATCATCACCTTAAACCTCCATAAGAAGCCTAACAATAATCCCCAAATCTCTCAATAGATTCCTAATCCACATTACATCACATACTCCATGTGCCATTGCCCATACTCTACCTTAGAAGGTGAGTGAGACACAACTTGTTTCCTCTCTTCCAGGTCACTAAGTTGCATCCAGATAAGTGAAATAATTAGATATAGATCTTCTCGCAGTTCAACATCCAACCCAATCTGTATATGTAAAATTTTAAAATCCAAGTGTCCGTACTTAAGAGTAAATTAGCCCTTTTCTAAACAGTGCAGTAAAAATCATACTGAGAAAGAAAGTGATTACAAAGAGGAACAGCTACGAGAGAAATACTGGACAAAAAAAAGAAAGCTTTTAAGTTACAAAGAGGAACCCAAGAACAGATTTTCCATGTGATGTCCAGTTTAGCCAGCATATCCACCACTGTATTGCCCCCCAAACCCTTTTCTTCTGAATAAAAAGAGAAAAAAAAATGAAGATTGCACATCAATCTCAAGAGATGCAACTTCCACAGCCTTTTGACCATTGAAGTAAACTCAAGATATGGCATCCTGAGAATCACTTTCTATGACTCCATTCCTCAAAAACAATTTGTCAAAGATGACCTGCATAATGTCAGATACCTCAGCTTAATTACAGTCATTTTCTCCAACCAGGCTTGAAAAAGAATAGAGGATGACTACTTATCACCAAACAAAGCCCCACAAAAACCCATCAGCTTAGCCTTCCCAACCAATTTGTCAGCATTAGATGATACCCCCATTCTAAGGGTCCCACATCACCCTGGTAGAGTCTCATATCTTGCCGCATACGAGATGTGCCTCCGAATCGCCCAATCAACTAAAATAATGACTGCGAGGTGCAAGATGAGTGGATGCTTTTAGGACACCCACCACCCCACTGTTGATGCAAGCCCTAGGGTTAGGGCTTGCGTAGATGCCGAAGCACGTGTCAAAGACACTTCAAATTATCTCCGCAGAGATTTCTAACACGAGGAAAACCTCTCCAAGGGAAAAATCCCAATTTTACTTAATTCCAATCTGAGATTATCATCTCTACAATGCAATATAAATAGGCAAAGTAAACTTAGGGCCTAAGACAACCTAATCTAATAATAGAAACTATCCTAATCAAACTAGGAAACCAAATAAATCATAATGCTAATCCTAATTACAATAAAATTAGGAAGCTACTAAAAAATAAATATCCTCTAAACTATGTTGGGTGGAACCAGTAGTCAATAGTAGCCCGTACTGCATCATTCCCCCCAGGTTGAAAGAAGAGTTCAACCTCGAACTCGGGTCTTCTTCAAGTTGCCTCTGTATATATGATGTACGTGAAGCACTTCCTTTGTAGCATGAACCCTTGATTTCTTCTTCGGCGATTCGGGTTTCTTTGGATAGAGCGTAACTTCCTTCTCGCCGTGCCTGAATGTGTACGTGTTGTCGCGCATCCCATGAGTGCCATTCTTGTCATACAGCCATGGGCGACCCAATAGGATATCTCCACTGTCCATTGGTAACACATCGCACCAAATTGTATCTTTGTAATCATTACCAACTGCAAAAGTAACCTGACATGTATGTCGCACTTGCGCTTCATCACCTGTCATGAGCCATTTAACAAAGTAGGGACGATTGTGCTTGTAAACTTTCAACTTCAAGCGATCAACAAGAGTATGAGAGATAATACTTCTCACAACTTCCACCATCAATCACAATTGTACAATTTTGCCCCTGTATTGTACCTATGGAACGAAAAATACTTTTCCGCAACCATTTATTTTCAACAGCGGGTATAGACTCTTGTTGCACTAAGAGAAGTTCGCCATCTGTTTCAGCTGCTATTTCCTCCGGTTCATCGGATTCTTCACTTTTAGGATCATCTTTTATTTCCGGTTCTTCTTGTGCACTTTCCATTAAATTTATTCTTTTTGGGCATTCAAACGCACGGTGGCCCTTTAGCTTACAATGAAAACATGTGAACCTGTTTGGATCTTCAAACTTGGAAGAAAACTTTTCTGAGGAACTAGCATTTGGATTAAAATCTGACTTTGATGGAGTCTTTTGCGCAGACCATTTAAACGCATTAAGTTTTCTGGCTTGATGATTTGCAATCCCCTCAGCTTTAATAGCATGCTGAACAATCTCATCAACATTGTCAAAATGCTTGAATGTGAGGATATGTTGTATATCAAGTGTAAGCCCATTAAAGTATCTGTCGACTAATACATCATCATCTTCATTCAAACCACAACGAGCTTGCATGGTCATGAACTCCTCTGAATACTCAACAACCGTCTTAGATCTTTGTTTCAAATCCTGAAAACTTGAACGCAGATCTCTGGAGTAATTGACAGGAAGAAATTTTTGCTTCAACAGATTTTTCATCTCGGTCCATGTGTCAACGGAGTCAATTTGTTGGTTTCTTCTCTTCTTTTACAACTCGGCCCACCATATTGCAGCATAATTACGAAATCGAGTTGCCACCAGCGTAATTTTATGACCATCCGTCATTGGCTTGTGTGCAAAAATATTTTCAACACACACTAACCAATCTATGAATTCATCCGGTTTCAATTTTCCATTATATTCAGGAATCACGAGTTTAATACCCAAATCACGATCAACATTAACGGCATGTGGATCTCGTTGATTCCGATGTCCTCCATCATCGCGATGATTATCATCATGCCGATTATTTTCCAAATTGGTTAATCGAGTTTCAATCCGTTCAAGAGTCGCTTGCATTTGAACTTGCATTTGAGCCATCGTTGATGATATTTGATTAACAGTTACGGACAATTGTGCAACGGTTCCCTTCAAATCATCATCATTATGAGAGGAAGACTCCGCGTCAAGCTGCTTCTTGGGAGGCATGTTTGTTTAATGTAAATTTAAAAATTTTGACTGACCTAATGTGTAGATCTGCTCACCACGATCACTCTGGCGAAGACGGATCCGAAATCGTACGGTGGATGAGCTGGATATCCCAAGAAGAAGTCTCAACCGTAGATCTTGTCAAAATTTGCTGCTTACTGAATTATTCAGATGTAACTGGCTGATGGTGGTGTGCAGGCTAACTCCTCTCTGCATGCAGGTAAGAACTGACCTAACCTGGATCTAGAAATCAGGCCCACCAAATAACTCAAGAGGTGGGACGTGCCACAGAGATAGGCACGTGCAAGAAGCTTTACTTTCTTTTCGTTTCTGCCTTGGACTTAGGGAGAAAAATAAGGAAGGAGTCGACCTCTTGCTGTTTGGACTTCAACGAAAAAGGAGACAATGGCAGCGACGATGTACGATGGCGGAGTCGGCGACGACAGCGATCGACGATGTAAAGGTGGAGGGTTCCGGCGAGGGAGCAGCGGCAACGACGGTGCCGGGTACTTCTCTTTTCTTCAGTTCTGTTCGTTCCTCCTCTTTCTTCGCTTCTTTGCTTCTTTCTCTCCTACCTTTTTGCTTCTTCTTTCGTATTCTTTCCGTTCTTGTTCTCCCTTTTTTTTTTTTTTTCTGCTTCTCGTCTGGGCTGGGATTGGAAGGCCAAGGAGCGAGTGGGTGGGGTTATGGGAGTATTTTGGGTTTCGGGATAAGGGATCTGGGGTGTAGAGATTTTGGCAGGGATGACAGTAAGGCTGGGTTCTGTGATGAGTAGGTTTGGGTTTTGGTGTTGAGATCAAGACTAGTTGGGTTGGACGGTGACGGTTCGGCCAAGGGGTTTGCAGGTGGGTTCGGCCAAGGGGACTGGTTTGGTTGTGGATTTGAGGCTTCGACGTGTAGGGAGACGATATGTGAGGGTCTGACGAGGATGAGAAAAAAAAAAGGTCTAATGGGGAAGAGTTTTCCGTGAATGGGGTTTTGGCAGCAGGATGGATGCGGGGTTTGGGTATGGTGTTTCTGAAGTGGGTAGCTACTGAGAAGGGGGTTGCTGGGAAAGGGAGTTAGGGATGGATAGGCTCCGATCGGTAACCAGAGGGTGATCGGAGCGTTGTGGATCTTCGCTCTGATACCAATTGATGCAGGCCCTAGGGTTAGGGCTTGCGTAGATGCCGAAGCACGTGTCAAAGACACTTCAAATTATCTCCGCAGAGATTTCTAACACGAGGAAAACCTCTCCAAGGGAAAAATCCCAATTTTACTTAATTCCAATCTGAGATTATCATCTCTACAATGCAATATAAATAGGCAAAGTAAACTTAGGGCCTAAGACAACCTAATCTAATAATAGAAACTATCCTAATCAAACTAGGAAACCAAATAAATCATAATGCTAATCCTAATTACAATAAAATTAGGAAGCTACTAAAAAATAAATATCCTCTAAACTATGTTGGGTGGAACCAGTAGTCAATAGTAGCCCGTACTGCATCAACTATGGCCACATTAAGGTCAATCAAGACACCAATCAACCTCTCCTTCATGTTGAATACTCATTCTTTTCCTTCTAGATAGAGCATAGCGTCCTAGAACATAGTATCCCTAAGGCCCTAACAACCTTCCCATTACTTGAAACCACTAATCTCTCCGACTTGTAGCCACGTCTGCCAAAGAACTCAAGAAACACCCACTCACCCCGATTAATGAAAGAATGCAAGAAATTTCTCGAAGAAAAGAAACAGTGTGGTTGCCTACACCCCATCACCAAGGGTGGAGTCCAACTTGCCTGCTTGGCTGCTTCCACTTCTTTGAACATCCCCACTCGTGCACACATCTCCATTGGAGAAGTTGTTCAGGGTGAAACCTTCGCACTCTGGCCTTAGGAGAGCCAACCTCCTAGTTCTAGCAATCACAAGTCACAATATTAAACACACCTCTTCAATCTCTCTTTCTGTGGCATTAAGAATCATGGTGCTTCTCTCCTTCCATTATGACCACATAATGGCCAACAAAGGATTTTTTAATAAGGTTTGACATCCAAAGAGGGGGGAAAAGAGCAATACATCAAAGAGAACAAATTTTCTCATACCGACTTCAGAACACGCTATATAACCACGAATCTTTCTAGAAGAATGCCAAATCTTCTGAGAGAAATCACAATGCATAAGGTGGGCAAAATATCCATTTTCCACCTTCCATAAAGAGCACAAATCTAATATCTTAGAGGAATAAATATCTTTCTTTGTTATTACTCGTGGTGACTGGTGATCTTCATTTTTGCTTCCCACCAGGAAAATGTTCCACCTTATGAGGGCCAATTTCCTTCCATCCTGAAGAACAAATACAATTTGAATAGGAAGAGTCCCAAGACCTACAAAGATTTGGAAGAGAACTCCAAACATGGTGTGCAAGGTTCTCAGATCAGTATGCTAATGGAAATCCTATAAATTAAATCAGTATTAAGTATTTACGATGGAAGTAAGGTCAGCCTCCTCCACCGTCACCCACACAAAGATAACTCATTAGTGGAAACACCCACGAAGCAGTGCCTTTTTTCGACTGCCACCTAAAGTGATCAAGGAAACATTAATTTTAGAGAATCCTCCCCCATGGTTCCCCACTACCACCAAGAATCCCATCCTTCTCATGAAACCTCGCTCGACCTACGAGACTGCTCCTTCACAATAGCTAAATCACTCCCCAAACACTAGCAGAATTCGCCCTAGAATCTGATACTTCCCCCATTCACACCCCCTCTCCCAACCTACTTGCAACAAATCCTCCTGCATAGTGCTTCATCCTTATCCCCAAATCGCCACCACTATTTGTCTCAAAAGAGAATTCTTTCTTTCTTTTTTAATGAACCAAAAGAGACATGTTCATATGTTGCAGATTACCAACCCACCTTATAAATAGGCTTCTCAATCTCAATATCCGTTGAGTGCATGAGAATTTTTTTTTTTTTTTTCCTTTCTGCTCATTGCTACCCAAAAAAAAAAAAAAAAACAAGCCAGCTCACTCATCTACAACCTTTTAGCCACCAACAAAGGCATCTTAAATAAAGACACAATATACACCGGCAGACTAGCCAAGCATGCCCTAATCAACGTAATATGGCCTCACCAGGATACTTCCTTTACCAGATGGAAAGTTTCTTCTCGAACTTGGTAATCACAGGATTCCATATCAATTTAGACCTAGGGTCAGCACCTTAAGGAAGCCCCAAGTATAACAATAAAAAAAAAAAAAAACAATACTACATCCAGCTATGGCAACAAAGAACATCCATTGATATCCAAATCCACCACCATACTTCCAGTGAAGTTCACTTTGCGGCCCAAGGTCACTTCAAAGCATCTTAGGGCAGCTTTAATGACCCAAGCTGCTGATGACCATTAGAGAAAAACAAGAACAGGTCAGAGGCAAACAGAAGGTATGTGGTTTGTTGCAACAAACTGGGAGGTGAGGTTTCAATATGAAATTTAGATCAGGGAAGGAAATAGCTGGTCTAGCTAACACTTATCAATGGTGATATGAATCATCATTGAAGAGATGATGGACCGGGATCAAAAAGTGGATGTGGGCAGAGGATGGGTTTCTCAACCTAGAGATTTGGTGAGTTCTGGCCTTGGGTTGCAGGTTTGGGGAAGAAAGGGGTTGTGGTGTTTAATCCAATGGGGTTTTGAGTTTTGGTTGTCAGTGAGTCATACAGTGTTCTTCTGGATTGATTTCATATGGAAATAGTAACAATTTTTAGGTCTATGTTTTGAGAGTTGAATGGATTCTAACTAGCTGAGGATTGGATCTCATTTGCTGGTGAGACTGTTCTGGAGAATTCGAAACTAGTTCAGTTTTGTGGCTACGTAGATGAGGATGGTGTTTCGGGTTTAGGCGACATATCGTATACTGTCATTTATATTACATTCCAGTGTTTACACCTTAAAACCTTGGATAGTAAAGGATTTTCAACTTTTTTCCACAAGAATTTGAAAACAAAAAATAGCAAAAAGTAGACAAGATAAGACAACATAGCAGTTTGAGGCGAGCTATTATTATATGAATTCCTACATAACAGTTATGGCCTCGACCCATGTTTTAAATCTTTTTCAAGATTGCCTATTATTTATATACTAATTTAGCTAGGAAAAGAGGATTAAAGTAAGAAAATGATGGCTTTCGATGTGGACTGCTTGGGTAGAAAGGACTGCAGCAGCTGCCAGTTTAAGAAATAATAATAAGAAAAATCCAAATAAAAAATTTTATAGTTTTTTTAGGATTTTACCAAAAAAAATAACTTTATGTAGTCAGTGCACTAAACAAGGAACTTTAGCCAAACTCACACCAAACAGGGAATCCGTACAGAAAACCAACTTTTTTTTACCATTTTATTTTGTGGTCGTTATCGACCTTCATTTTTTGTGTTGAGGGTCGACGGCGAGGCGCCCCTCGTTATAACAAACGAGGGTCGTCGTCGACCCTGAGCAGGCATAAACTCCTCATCTTCTTCCTTCTTCCTCTCTTCTCCAAACCCAATCCAATAATGGAGAAGTCCATGCCTGCTCATTGCGTGTTCAATTCATTTTCTCATGGGTCATCAAATATGCATCAAGATGATTCTGATCTACACAATAGAGATCGTGTTTTGCAAATTCCAAGAAAAATCTACAAGGAGCTTGAGCACATACAAAACAAGCAAACAACATTGCACTAAACAGGATTTCATGTTAATGATTGGTTTTCTTATCCCTATAGCCCTACAAACAACTATAAATCAATGTCCGTTCTTCTATGAAACTCTCTCCTTGTTTTAATGGGACCATATAAGGTGCTTGCATGCATAGGACTTGATACTTGAAAGACCGAATCCTCTTGTTAGATCTAAAATCCACACTCAGTGTTCCAATACATTGCCCGAAGAAGAAACTAGGAGATAATGTCATTCCTCAAAGCCAACTGCCAAACACCACAGCTCACAGAGAAGTTAAAATTCAAAATATGTTATCTTCAAGCACTGACTTGCCAAACAACATAATGGATCCGAGACTGAGGTACTATTATAATGGGCTAATACTACTCGAGAAACATTTCAATTCTTACAAGAGACACTTTTTAGAGTTCGTTGTCGGCTATCGTTGTGAACAAGATTACTAATGAAAACTTTCATGCTGCCATGCTTAAACTTAGCAAATTTGGTTAATGTATAATCTTAAAATATGTTTTCTTGGAAGAATGGAAATCAAAGCAACACTTTTTTATATTAAGGCATGGACTTCTCTATCATTGGATTGGGTTTAGGGAAAAGAGGAAGAAGGAAAAAGATGAGGAATTTATGCCTGCTCAGGGTCGACGGCGACCCTCGCTTGTTATAGAGAGGGTCGTCGTCGACCCTCAACACAAAAAATGAAGGTCGACCACCCAAAAAATGGTTAAAAAAAAAAAAGTTGGTTTTTTCTGTACGGATTCCCTGTTTGGTGTGAGTTTGGCTAAAGCACCCTTTTTGGTGCACTAACCACATAAAGTTATTGTTTTGGTAAATCCTCTATTTTTTCGTCTCAAAATAATTGGACAAGAGTTGTCAAGATCTGAGATCTTTCTTCTTCTTCTTCTTGTTTTTTTCCCCTGTTCTCGTAAATACTCACGCACACACTCTGCCCACACCGCGAGTCCCTAACCAACAGGGCAACAATTAATGATTGATCCCTGGTCGTCCTTGTGGAAAGAAAATATGAAATCTTTGGACGCCCTCACATATCCTAACAGCCAAAACTAATAAGAACGAGAACTTGAAAAACAGTATATACTTATATAGTGTGCTTACTACCTCCCCTGTTTATTTATATTAAGCCTTAAGATCTAGAGAACTGGATTGAATATAATCAATAAAACATTGTCATAACCTAAGCAAAGTGGTACATGGGTATCTTCTATCTGGAAATATCCAATAAAAACATTTCTTATGCCTTTTGGTCAATTCCTTGGAGTTACTGACTGGTTTTAGATGTTGATTCCCAGTTGAACAAACTGTAAATTAAGAAAGTTGCATTACATGAGCAATCATGAGGATGGGAAATCTGAATTATGACCCTCTGATGGATCTCTTGTAGTGTGAAAATCAACTCCGTTGGGGTGAGAAAAGAATACATTGATAGAAGACGACTAGAGATCCTCCTAATCTCATTCACGTTAAGGATAATCCCCAAGGAGCCCTATACTTGCTCTGTGCCGATCTCAAAACATTCACAGAATTCCCTTCCACAACAGTGGACCAGAGGATGAACACTTTTAAATAATTTCAAGCCTTCCTGATTTACTGATTATTGCTTGGTCCAAGACTCTAATCCCCTAGGACAAGAGCATGTAGTAGTCACTCTACTGCACTTACAACTATTCCTACAATACCCAATAGACCTGATATTGCCTAAGGCATGTCCATCTGTATAAGTGTGCAACAATCTTTCCCCCCACCACCCACCCTCTCTCCATTACTCCAAGATTCTTTAAGATATAGTAATAAGAAAAATACCAAATAAAAAAATTCATAATTTTTTCTCAAAATAATTGGCAACAGAGTTGCCAAGATATCAAATATTTCTTTTTGCTCTCGTAAATACTCGCGCACACACTGACACACCACGAGTTCATAACCAACAGGCCAATAATCATGGATTGATCCCTGGTCATAATATTTGATACCCTCTGATAGGATTTTTACAATAAAACCTGCAGATCGAGAGAACTGGGTTGAATATGATCAATAAAACCACAATACAGATCCATTAAAGGCAAGTAAGAAGATACACACATACTGCGAATGAGCACAGAAAGCATTACATAAGATTAGATCTGGCATTTAAATTCAATAATAAATTTCATTTCTGCTACATCAAACATGCAAATTGATGTGGTGTTTACACCTTAAAACCTTAGATATTACTCTGGATTTTTCAAGGTTTTTTCCATAGAAGTTTGGGAAAAAAAAAAAAAGCAAAAAGTGGATGAGACGAAACTACATAGCAGTTTACATGGATTCCTACATAATAGCAGCAGCCTCAATCCATATTTTCTCATCGTTCTCAAGACTGCTGGTTATTTATAAGCTAATGTAGGTAAGAAAAAAGGATTGAAGTAAGAAAAGGATTGCTTTCGATGTGGTCTGCTTGGGCAGAAACAACTGCAGTAGTTGCCGGTTATTTAAGACTTAATAATAAGAAAAACATCAAATAAATCAGAGTTCTTTTTTTCTCTCAAAATAATTGGGCAAGAGTTGTCAAGATCTGAAATCTTTTTTTTTTTCTTTTTGCTCTTGTAAATACTCACTTACACACTCGCCAAAACCTCAAGAGTCCCTAACCAACAGGACAACAATTAATGATTCATCCCTGGTGGTCCTGTGGAAAGCAAATCTGAAATCTTCAAACGCCCACGCCCTCTCAAATCCTAAAAGTCAACGCCAATAAGAATGAGAACTTGAAAAACAGTATATAGTGTACTACACTACTTACCTTCCCATGTTTATTTATATCAAACCTGCAGATCTATATAACTGGATTCAATATAATCAATAAAACAACAATGCAGATCCAATTAATTAAGGCAAGCAGAAGATACACACACACTACAAAGGAGCATAGAAAAGGTAAACATAAGATTGGATCTGGCATTAAACATTCAAAATAATAATAATTTCATTTCTGCTACATCAAACAAATTTGCAAATCAACCTACTGACCCACACACATGATAAACATATAGAAAGAAGAGAGATCTAGATAAAAACAGATTTGACAACTTCATTGCAAGATAGATCTGTCTGTAAACAAGACAATTATAGAAGAAAGAAAGTAAAACACAGAGAATTACTAAAATCAAATGAATCTTAGATCCTACAACTCAAATCCCCCAAATACTAGAAAATTAGAACCGCGCCCCCAATTCTCTCTAAACCAAACTTGAGATAACTTACTAGAAAAGAAGCAAATCTAAGGCTGCTGCTGCGCGTCCATATAACCCGCATCGACGAGCACCTTCTCCCTCTTGGCCAGCTCAATATCTTCATCCACCATCATCTTAACCAGCTGCTCGAACCCAACTCTAGGCTTCCATCCAAGCACCCGCCTCGCCTTGCTCGAATCCCCCTTGAGATTATCCACCTCGGCTGGCCGGAAATAGCGCTTGTCGATGACGACATGGTCGCGCCAATTCAGGCCGACGGAGCCGAATGCGAGCTCCAGGAACTCCTGGACGGTGTGGGACTCCTCGGTGGCGACGACATAGTCGTCGGGCTGGTCCTGCTGGAGCATGAGCCACATGGCCTCCACGTAGTCTCCGGCGAAGCCCCAGTCGCGGGAGGCCTGGAGGTTTCCGAGGAAGAGGCGGCTCTGGAGGCCGACCTTGATGCGGCCGACGGCCCGCGTGATCTTGCGGGTGACGAAGTTCTCGCCGCGGCGGGGGCTCTCGTGGTTGAAGAGGATCCCGTTGCAGGCGAAGACCCCGTAGGCCTCGCGGTAGTTGACGGTGAACCAGTGGGCGGCGCACTTGGCGGCGGCGTAGGGGGAGCGGGGGTGGAAAGGGGTGGATTCGGACTGTGGGGGAGGGGTGGAGCCGAACATCTCGGAGGAGCCGGCCTGGTAGTAGCGGATGTGGGAGCGGCCGGTGGCGGAGACGTGTGAGCGGAGGGCCTCGAGGAGGCGGAGGGCGCCGGTGGCGACGACGTCGGCAGTGTAGTCGGGGATCTCGAAGGAGACTGCGACGTGGGACTGGGCGGCGAGGTTGTAGATCTCGTCGGGGAGGATGGAGTCGATCCAGCGGCGTAGGGAGGAGGCGTCGGTCAGATCGGCGTAGTGGAGCTTCATGAGAGCCTTTTGGGAATTGTGGGGGTCGATGTAAATATGGTTTAATCGATGGGTGTTGAAGTTTGAGGACCGTCGGATCAGGCCGTGAACCTCATACCCTTTCTTCAACAGGAATTCTGTGAGGTACGAGCCGTCCTGGCCTGTGATTCCTGTTATTAGGGCTATTTTACGACCTCCTTCTCTTTGGATATTCTCTTCATTGGCATTGGCGTTGGCCTTACCATTGTTGTCTGCAGCAGCAGGAGATTCAGGTCCGTTGTTTGTGTTGTTTTCTTCTGATGCCATCTCTTTCTCTCCCTTTCTCTTTCTGCAATCTGCTTTCTCTCTATGGATTGATTGATTGGTTTTTTAGGACTTGATGGAAAAATGCAAGAGAAAAGAAGGGGGAAATAAGAAGAGGAAAATGAAGGGAAATGGCGGTGGTATTTGTAATACCAGATCGGATCTGATGATGATGATGATGAAGCTGAAATTGGCGCCGGGTGCGTATTAGTTGTATACAGATCGCACCACGACCTGACGTCGACGACCAAACGCGACAGTTAACTGGCACCCGAGGTCGACCCACCCATTTTCACTCGTCACCGAAATACACCCACGTGCCAGTTAACTGTCACGTGTGGTCATCCAGGTCGGGTCGTTACCTCACCGTCGAGGGCGAGGGCAGGGCCAATGCTCATGACCTCAAAATAAGAAAGTTAATTTTTTTTATAATATTGTTATTAAAATCTAAGTGTAATGAAGCGTTATCTTGTCTAACTTTAATTGTAAATGAACTATTAAGAAAATATCCGTTATTTTGTCTAACATTAATTGCAAAGAAATCATTAAGAAAACATCGAGAGAAATGTAAGTTGTCTCTAAAAACTTTCTTTTATCGGATAAAGTCATACATGCTTTAGTGACTTAAGTTTCAGACGTATAATTTTATTTATTTTGTCAAAGAAGGAAAATAGTTAGAAAGTATAATATATTTCATGCCTTTCATATGGATTTCCACGTATGAAATCATTCATGTGGCCTGTTTGTATCGTCTTCTTTTTTTTACCATCTTATCTGTTTGAAAAAGATCTGTGAGTTTAAGATCTTATTAGAGCTGCGAGTTTAAGATTTGATTAGTTGTTCTGTAATAAGATCATTTGACAACAACCCGAACGTTATGAGATCTGAATTGAATAAGACTGTTTGGTAATGCATCTTATCCTTATCTTAAGTTAAGGGTAATTTTTATCATTTTTTAAAAAATGGTTTCAAGCCTGAAAAACATCAGTGACACTCCAAATTTGTTTCTTTTTAAACTCGGACAATGCCCAGTACACTCTATACTTTTTGTTATAAAATATAATTATTATATTTTTTATGCTTTTTTATTTAGTTATATTAATTTAATATTTTATTATATATTATTTTAATATAATTATATATTTTATAATTAATTTTATTATATTTATTTTTGATGTTTTTATATGATTATTATTTTATCTTAATTTTAATTTTATGTTTTGTTATTGTTTTTTTATAATTATGTGTATTAATTTTTTTATTTGTATTAGTTTTATTATGTTTTTATATTATTATTTATTTTTCATTAAATAATATGTTATTAATGTTTTATATTAATTATTATTATTTAAATCTTTATCATATTATTTGTCTGTTTTTATTTAATTTAATTGTTTTTTGTTTATTTTGTGTTTTGTTTTTTATTTTATTATTATTTATAATTGTGTTATCATTGTTTTTATCATAATGATTATCATAGATTATTATTTATTTTTTATTGTTTATATATTTTTTTTTTAATTATATTTTTTATTTTGTTTCATTTATATTTTAATATATATTTTTAATTTATTAATTGTTAAATAGTTGTAATTGTGTTAATATATTATTTTTTATTTATTTATATATATATTTATTAAATTATATATGACTTTTTTATCAATTAATAGTCGTTGAATATTATATTGTTTTTGTTATATGTCATTTTATTTTTATCAATATAATATTACTTATTTAAATTTGTTAATTAATAAGTGTTAGTACTATGTTTTTAATCATTTATTTTTTTTTAAATGTTATATGGATATTATATTATGATAAAGTGTTTGTATTAAATTTATTTTATTATATGTTTAATTAAATTTTATTTTATAATATTTTTTTATTTATTGATTATAATTATTTGAGGGCTACAATCGTTGATATTGGTGAGGGTTATTACGAGAATTTTAAAAGTTCTGAACTGTCTACCGATTAGATGTTGGGGTCTTAATTCCAGGAGCTGGATTCGAGCTCCTATAATCAAAATAAATCTCGTCTTAAATAACAAGTCGTCTTAGCGCTTAAGACATGTTGTTATAGCGCACCAAACAATCTTATTTATTTTTTTGTCTTAGCTCTTAAGACACAGGACATTAAGACCCAAACTTAAGACGATCCAAACATTACCATAGTGTCTTATCTTTAAGAGTTTTAAATCATTTATACTCACATACCTTTTATCAATTGGTATTGTTTTTTAATTAAATACTGATATGACTATGACTGTTACGGATTCTTGGATTTCGGTCACAAAAATAAATGCACTTAAAAAAATACTATTAGTTTAGACTTTTTAAAAATTAAGAGTTATAATTATCTAATTAAAAGGATATTTGGATCACTCTATCCTGAAAGTTCCATGCACATACTAACTACCTATATGAATTGGTTGACATCCCAAACAACTATATAAAGGAAAAAGTGTATCATTATTAATAGGAATGAGCACACCCCTTTTTCACTAACAAGGATTTATAAAAATAATATACAAGGCTTAAATAAGAAGCAATAAAACTGAAAAAAAGGGATTAAAAGCAATCGTACGACACTTATTGATTATATATTAGGTACAATATACATAACTTAAATAATTAAATATAGATGAAATGAACCAAATATGTATATATGGATGGATTTTCAAGACACTTTGTAATGCGTAGGTGGGTATGAAATAGCCTTCATATCCCCCTATTACTATTAAGTGACTATGATAAGGGGATTTGTGTGTGTGCGCGCGCGCGCGCGTGTGTATATATAAGTCGGAGGGTCAGGGTCAGGCTAATACAGTCCAAGCCTGGCCCTCAAATCTCAGGGCCTACAAAAAACTGTCCAAGCCCGGCCCTAGGGCTTGTCGTTAGAAACAAAAGCCCTTGATTTAAAGGCTTTTTGAGGGGCCCGACCGGGGCCCCTTGTCGAGAGCCAAATTGACAGGCCTAATCGGTAGGGGTGTCAAAAGGCTGGGCTAAGCCGGGCCTAGGGTTATTATCCTTACCCTACCCTTAATTTATGCAGGGTCGGGCCTGGCAGGCCAAAGCCCTTGGAGAGGGCCTACACTACTTAGGCCCTTACCCTACCCTCAAGGGCCAAGGCAGGGCTCAAGGCCTTAAAACGAGAAAACCATTATTCTTTTTACATTGTTACCAAGTGTTGAGTGTCAACCGAGCGCTCTCTTGTCTAACCTCTACTGCGAAGGGATCACTAAGAGAATGTTTAGAGAACAGTAGTTGTCTCTAAAAACTTTCTTTTATCTAATAAAATCCTACATGCTTTTGTGACTTGGATGCTAGGCGTACCTTTTTTTTTTGTCAAAAAGGGAAAATGGTTAAAGAGTTTGTTCTATCTTACACCTTTCACAAAAATTCCCATGTACCAAGTCATTCCAACATATAAGCTAATATAACTATTAAGTGTTCTTGGATTTTAGTCACAAAAATAAATACACTTAAAAAAGTCATTGTTATTTTAAATTTTAGGAAATTCAGAATTATAATAATCTAATTAAAAGGATATTTGGACCACCCTATGTCCTTGAAGTTCCATGCACGTATGTACAAGCTACCTTTATAAATTGGTTGGCATCCTAAGTCGCTCTACAAAAAAGGGTTTATCATTATTAACAAGAGTACACCCCCTTTTGCACTAGCAATAACATGTTTGGGTGGGGTTTTGGGTATTGTTGGGAATATGTTTGGGTTCGACCAATGTCTAACTATGCCCAATTGTTAAGCGGGTTGGAACTTGGAAGTCTAAACTCGGGCTAAATGCAGAATTCAAAAGTGGGGAGAGTAGAGTTCAACTTGAACCTTTTAATGAACAAGCCAGTTGCGGTGGGGGTTAAGTTGGATTGATGGGTAGGGATGTAAATGGATTCATATCTTTTCAATATATAATTCAGTTAAAAATTGGGTTTAGGTCCTTGTTTAGGGCCAGACCTTTTTTAGACCCATGACCAAAATGGGTTCAAGTCTTGCTCCTCCTTGGTTCCAACTCATGGACTTGAGACCCAACATATTACCTCCGAGAATCACTCCTAAAAACAAGGTTTTTTTTTTCCATATGATCACTCTTTACCTAGACCTTGACTCGTCCCATATACAGAATCGGTTCCGATTCCATCTTCTCACTAACCGTTCCGGAACCATTAATCCGGTTCTTGTCACAGCAATGTTGTCAAGTTGAGTTGAATTGGGTTACCTCGGTTTAATTTGAAGATATGAATCCACTCAATACAAATGCAGCTCAAAAGTTAAAATTAGCAACTTGAACCCTTAATTGAAAATTTTTGTTCAATTCACCATTACAAGTGACCCAACGTAGCCAGCCTTGGTTAAGGTGGGTTTAGTGGTGGCTTAAAGGGGTTCAATGTTGGTATGAGTTTGTAGATGTAAGCGCATAAAATTTCACAGACCCCCGGGGGGGGGGGGGGGGGGGGGGGGGGGGGGGGGGGGGGGGGTAATGATTTTTAGACTCACTTAGGGAGGACGAAGGTTATAGCTCCTTGTAGATGATGTAAGAAACCGTTGCCTGCCTTGAGCCTGAGAAAGGGTAAGAGAAAGAAGACAGTGAAGGACACTGCCTTGGGCAGCGCAGGGCTTTCCGATGGCTAAGTGAGTGTAAGAACTGGATAATAGGATGGAGATGGAGGAGAGAATTTAGACTCGTGTCCATCGAGACCAAGGTGGGACTTGTGTATCTCCTGAGGCCGAGATGGGACTTGAGATCGAAATGGGACTCATGAGTTTCCTGAGGCCGAGATGGGACTCATCTTCACCGAGACCGAGGTCTGGTCTTTTGACTGAGGAAATATCCCCCACACAGTAGACTTTGAAACAAAGTCGGATTTTGGGATAGGGGCAGGATTTGGCTACTGCTAATATATGCCAATGTTTACATGGTTATTTATCTTAGGTTGTTCTATACTTCATTTACGTTAAAAGAAGAATGAAATCATTCATGCCAGACCCAATTTGATTCGTTATCTATCATAATAATAATAATAGTGCACAAAGGACTTGTTTGTGCACAAAAGGATTCGGAGCTTGGAAATTAGAACCCTCTCTATAAAAATATCAATTTTTTTTTTCTACAAGAAAAATTGTTTTGCATCAAACCGTAAAGCAATGGGCGGCATTGGAGAACAGTTTTCCTCTCAATCACAAAATCTTATTGTCACACAAATGCACCCTCAAGAGTATGTTTGGATCAAGAGCAAATTAAGATGAGGATGATGGAAGCAGAGAAAAATCGCCACAGTTAAATTTTTGCAGAGTAGTCATTTTTCTTTTACTTATCTTTCTCCACATGTTGTCTCCACATCTTTTAAAGAATAAAAAAATAAAAGTATAAACGAAAATTTTTAAAAAAGTATAAAAATTTGGCTCAATTTCAAAAGAAGTATATGGAGATTTGAATATTTTAAAAAAGTATAAAGGTTTTTCACAATTCTTTCAATGAAGTCCTCCTCGTAAATTTTTTTTTGAGAAATGACAAAGATACCGTTCCCATAGACAGGTCTGTATTTTTTCTTTAACTTCTTTCCTCCCTAAAACTGACCATTTAATAAAGCTACTTTTTTAGCCATTTGGAATCCTTTTTCTTTTAACCATCCATGCACAAAGGTAGTTGGAGTGGGCCCCACTAGATCATTTGGGTTGTACGAATTTGAAAAATGAGCCAAGGGTATTTTTGTCATTTTTCAGGAATTCTTATGGAGAGGACTTGATCGAAAGAATTGTGGGAAACTTTTATATATTTTAACTTTTTAAAATATTTAAATATTCATGTACTTTTATGAGATTGTGCTAAAAATCTTATATCTTTTTGAAATTCCCCAAATAAAAATAGGAAGCTGCTATTGATACATCCCTCATTGCTCCTTGCACATCCAAAATTTTGAAGGTCAACATACCTATATGTGAATTGACAAAAATGGACATGAGGAGTACTTTCAGGGATCATCCGATCGATTTCTCTGTACACATCTTCCCTCCCATCTCTCTTTTCCTCCCATGTCTCTTTTCCTCTCATGTCTACAACATGAGGTTCTTCATCAGCTCACCTTCACATCTCCATCTCCTTTCATTTTGGCTTTCGATGCATAATAGAGAGGAGGTTTGACCCCAAAATATTTAGAGAGGCCAAGGAGATCACCAATCGCTACTTTCTTGGTCAATCTCTTGGTGGCAAATTTTTTTTTTTTTTTTTGTTGTTGTTCAGACTTACAGATCCAAAGATCAATGATATTGTTCGGCTTAGAGCTCTATCATTGTTACTCGGACTTGAAAGTCCGAACATGCACGAAATAAAAATAAATAAAAATTCGCCACCAAGCGATTGACCAAGGAGAGACAGATGAAATGAGATGGAGATATAGAAAGGGAGAGAATGTGTACCTTGCTTGTGAGAATAGAGGAGGGATCGAAAAATGGAAGACGATCGGTGGAACTTCTTGTTTGAAGGTTCCTCTAGCTGCCCCCGTCAACTAAGAATGAAAGTTAGGTGTGGAGGGAAGAGATGGAACACAAGAGTTCCAAGCCTTGGACATTCGAATCGGGTGTGGAGGGAATGTATGGCTGTGCAAAGAGAAAGAAGATAAATGGTGTTTGGACAGTTTGGAAAAAAATGGATGAACAATGAGCATTTTCTATAGAATTCTGAATATCTACAGAGAAGGCTGTGCAGTAATCAATTATGGATGTGTCACCATTCCTAAAAATAGAAAAGCAGAAAAGAGGGTTCATATAGGTGCCCCACCCATGTGCCAGTGTCACACACATCTAAATATTGATTCCCCACCACACACACAACCAACGTGACGCGCATAAATTAGATCTGAACCTTGGACAATTTTGCCCAAGCAAGGTCCCATGGCCAATAGGTAAGAAAGCCTGGTCTCTTTGGGCCCAGCAATGTACATAAGAATAAATGCAAATGGCAAGCAACCAACGGTACACAATCATTAGATGCATCAGATCAATGGCCACAACTTCCTAGAAATCACAGTGATCACCAAATGGCGCATCAAACCATTCAGCTCATCTTCATCCAAATACCATCTCCGACAAAGTAATAGAAAAAAGGATAAAATATATGTATATGAAAGGAGAAAGAAAGGAAAAGCAGATCCCCATCCAGATATTGAACGCTGGAACAAAGCTAACCTTTTGAATGATTTGAGACATGAGAGGGCAAGTAGCTTGCCAATTGTCTGTGGAAATGCCATGAAAAGGAAGATATATCATCCTTGAGAATGAGACATTAGCTGGTTGCCGACAAGGTCTAATGGATATAAAATGGGACACATGAGACATCTTTGCAAAGTAATTGAGGCCATCATACAATCTAATCCCACATCTATGCTGATCAGAGTAATTTATATTCGTGGCTGGGCGAGTTTGATTGCCAGCATTTTGGGGATATCTTATGTGGAGCATTTTAAAGGTCGTCTCCAAAAGTGGAATTTCAAAATGTCTAGGGCTGTAATATAGCATTTTTTAATTCAGAATTGTGAGAATTCTGTTGGCCAAAAGTGACCATTTACATGGCCAATTCAACTAATTCTTACCCTCCAAAGTAAATCAAACAGGAGTTCAAAGTTTTCATAGGCAGCATCTACATTTATGTCAGAAATTTTCAGTAGAGATCCTATGAATCAAATAGGTCCTTTGTGTACTATTGATTTGATTTTCTTAAGATCCTGAAGTTTTGAAAGATTTTATGAAATGTATTTATTAAAGTAGCTAAATTTGGTCTCTAGCAATTGCTCGACTAGTGAGAGAAATGTGAGGCGTACGAATGTGAGTTTGGTAAAAAAAAATTATTTTTTTGAACGCAAGGTGAAGATTTTACAAATGGCCGTCACATTACATCCTTTTTAGTGAAAAATGGATATGGAGAAATGAAAAATAAATATCCAACCGGCACCAATACTCAAATCCTTGCCTATCTACATCTCTACTTTACCCCTCCTCTCTTTAATAATTGTATAAGGAAACCATTTGACTATGAATCCCTATTATTCAATTCCATGCAAATAAAATATATGGTCTTCCAGAGGACATTCCCATTTAAATAAGTTATTTGATCACCAATGCTATAATAACCATTTTAGTAGGTTTCCTTGTCTACTTGAGAAAATGCGCAGTCAACAGCTTCAAATACATAGTTAGATTGTTAGACCTACAATTTGCGTAGCCTAAATTTTAGTGTTTGATGGTTGGGTTTGATCTAATTATAAAAGAAATTATATAGATAACACATGGTTCATGGTTGACGCTTCATGACAAATCGATAATCCTAATTCCTTTTTTTTTTTTTTTTTGCATGGTAAGCAATGGCATATTATAATCAATATAACAAGATTACTACAAAGAAAGGAGAACCAGTTTCCACTTTCCAGGCAGTATAGCTACCAATTGACCACATCACAAAGAAATTAGAAACATGAACCAAAAGGAAACAAAATTGAAATCCCCAAAGCTGGGCTATTTACAAATCACTTTTTTTTACAGTACTTTTTTGTTTGCAAAGTAAAGTTAGTTTTTCATATTTAAGATTTCAAGCAATTGATATGATGGGTCAAGTCAAAATCTTGACCAATTAACAATCTAAATACTAAAATTAGAAGTCTTTTGCCTCAATTTATTAACAAATTAGATCATGCATAAACAAAATTTGTATTGGTCATTTCATATGGTGATCATATAGAGAACTGATCCATCGTGTGAACCGACTGACCCACATGCTGGGTTTGACCTTACGTTTAGGTAGAAAAGTGGGCTGGTGAAATTTCCCATTCATCCAGGCCGTCCATCATGTGAAGGATTCCTTTACGTGTTACGCGGCAAGGGCTAGTTCAATGCGATTCAGATTCCCGCGTATTTGAAGAAGAGAACTTTGGTCTTCGGACTTTGGAAACAGTATGCGAAGATTCACAACATGTGGATGGACTTGAAGTCCTGCGGCTCCTGCCCAACGTCACAAAATAATAAGACTGAATGAAATGAAATGATATGATCCCATCTTGTCTTTGATGTATGATCCCATCTTGTCTTTGATGTGGTGCCCATGCAGGGGCGGATCCGGAAAATGGAACTAGGGGGCCAAATAAAAATTATTAAATTTTTTTTTTAACAATTTAGGTGTCAAAATAAAAAATTACAAAAAATTTAGTGGTAAAAAATAAAATTTTGAAAACTAAAGGGTGGCAATGGCCCCCTAGGCCAACATGTAGGTCCGCCCCTGTGCCCACTCCAGAAATCTACCTCGTTTTACATACACAAACAGAACCATGCTGGTACATAGTGTGCAAAAACTCATAGTAGCGAGTAGGGATCGAAACAGGTCGGGTCAATAACATAAGGTTCAAGAGTGAGTAGTCCTCAAAGCCATACTTCTGCAAAAAGCCACACATGCATGGAACACGTCGCTCGCTATGGCTGGTTGGTTGTAAGTATTTAGGGATATCTTATTTAGACGATTTGGAGAGTTTCAAATGGTAAACTTTCGCAACCTGACGTGAGTCTTAAAATAACATCACCCACCTGACCAATTGAAATAAAACAAGCAACATTCAAACCAGACAAACTCCTTGAAATTTCACCTAGATAACCAACTGCCAACCATATCAATCCTAAATTTCACATAAATACAGCCCTGTAACCATTAATACCATAGTAGGGACAGACCAATTAAGATCATAATAACCATCTTTCCATTACCAAATAACATCACAATAAAGTTGGGATCCAAATAAACAAAATGAAATGAACAATCTTGGCCATTTACCAAAAATTGAAAGCCCTATCCAAAAAACGGAAATCCCTATCCAATAACATCAACAATTGAAAGCCCTATCCAAAAAATGTCATGTATGTGTCAATGTCTTCCAATGGCCACATCCATCACCAATGTCTGTGTCACTTGAAGCCTACAAGATAAAAGTATAAACAAATCAGTAGGAAAAAAATATTCATAAAGAATTGAAATTTTGAGTGACCGAGTTATACCTAAATTTGCGTCAATGTCTCATCCTCAGAAGTCGACCTTTCCGATGCCTCACCTTCAATGAATGTCTCAAAGTTGTTTTCTAAACCACTCTCATCATTTGCAAAGACATGGACTACATAACTGAAATGAATAGATGCAATCATAAGTAAATTAAAATATTAGCATTATAGCAACAAATAATAATAAAAATTCATATATAGCAACATATATTTGGAACAATACCTCCTGACAAGTGCAAGACAATTGCGCTTGTCATGTGCAACACCACGCTTGCTACATCAACGGCAAAGTCTATCTTTTTTCATCGCCTTTTCTTTAGAATATTGCAATCTCTTTTGACGACCCTTTGTAATAGCATTCTTTGGCGCAAGATACCTTTCTCGAGAACAAGCATCATTATATTTTCTCTTATTGTTATCTTCTGTCATCACTTCTTTTTCATTTATCTCGCGAATACTCCTTTTAAGCTCCTGTAAAACCCTTTTTGCATGGTGGTATGCTTCTTTAGACAATGACGCTTCATCAACAACAATTGCAGAGTCATATGATAAATCTCCATGTCGCACAAGCAACGAGCCATCAAATGAAGATATCATATTTTTGTTAGAATCATCATCTACTCTTGCATGCCTTGTTCATCTTCTCAGAATAAACTGTTGAGGCAGTGTGTACATTTTCTCTTCTTTCAAAACACAAATGATATGTCCACATGGTATTAATCCCTTGAAATTCAAATAAATGACAAGAACAGTTTGCATCTTTGCCTTCCTTTTTGAAAAAGACATTTCATTGGATATCTTTGTCATTTTTGAATGATGAGACAATAAAAATCCGTTGGTCCACTTCATCTTTTACTAGCTCAGCAATCCCAGATGTTATATACATGAACTGGTTTTGGAACTTGTAAAAGATCTTCGTATATATTTCTGACATCTACTACTCCATTGGCAAATCTGTCATCAGTTTTGGCCTTCCATTTTGAGTGTCATGATTTTCCTTCAATTGACGATATTTCTAAGTTGCGATGCCTTGTTCAAACCGAAACATAAAACCACACAAACCATTCTTTTGTGTCACGTATTGCTTCAAGAAGGCATTGATACTTTCCGATCTTGAAGTTGTAGACATCCCTGCAAAAATTAAGTGTCTCATATATACAGGTATCCACATGTGACGGATATTGTACATCGCATTTAGCCAATCATTATTTGTAACATCATATTCTTCCAATCCAATTCGAAGTCTTCGATTGTGATGGACTTGTATGTGATTTTTTTAATGGTTGGGATCAAGTGGCCTTTATGTATCGCAACTCCACCTAAATTCTTTTGTAAATTTTTCGTTACGTGCTGTCGCGACCTCAGACCGGGTTAGAGAGTTTGATCCGGGATTCTCAAGCGACTAATGATGCCGCGCCACGTGCATCTTTTTTGTTGGCTAATCCGTACACGAAATTAAGAAAACATTTCATCCGTGCACGTGATTTCCCACAGGGTTCCACGGTGAGGATTTTCCATACAAGTCATCTCACATATAAACATATACATATTCGGGATTACGGAAGCTTGTAGCAAATCATATTCATACCATTTCATTTCATGACAAGACTGATTTCACAAATATAAACAACATAGTGTCAGAGTGAGCAACGATCATTGGCATTCCCAAAGTTTAATGTTAAAGTTTATACAAAAGATCAATTAAATAATTGCCCCAAAAATAATGGCCAACAAAGGCAAATACAACCAAAAGAATACCCCCAAAAGATGATAATCACAACTCTCGAAATGTGTCACATCTCGAAGCATGACCGAATGTCTGCATAACATCATCAGCTTGCCACTCAACTATACGATGCGGTTCACCGACCGCCTCCTCTGGCTCCTCCTCGGGATAACCGACATCAGAACATTAGTACCAAAGGATGGGTCAGACACGACGGTCTAGCAGATGGGTGAAAATATAATATAATAACAAAGTAAAACGATAATACCTTGAAGAAATATTGAAATCTGTATAACCAATAATTTTTAATAGAAAATAATGCATCATTTATTAGAAAAGACGAGCAGTATAAAAAAGGTAAATGGTAACAATGAACAGGAAACTGGCAAGATGGCAACCACACAAAGCTAGATCCTCCATCACTAGTGTGATGAGAGCACGCTAGAGGCGTTGGTCTCGGGCACTTGAGGTGGCGAGAACCAACTAATTATATACATTGATGAGAATGCAAAATGTTATATTTTTCTCCATTAATGTTTAGTCCTTTATACTTATTTGATGCCTAAATGTACTCATTATTCTTATATTTTGCTTTAGGATGCAAATGGAGGTGCTGTGTGCAAAACAAAGCTAATTGAGTGATTTTGGATAGTTTTGACATCGCTTCGTAATTTGGGCATAACTCTCTCCTCCGAACTCCAATTGAGATGATTCAAGGTGCTATGGAACACCAAGAAAAAGATCTACAACTTTTATGTTTTGAGTTTTGAGAGACTCTTGCTGAATCAAGAAGTTTCCAGATCTGAGTTGCAAGAGAAGTGCTCATATTTGATGCTAAATGGATGAAGAATCAAGCAGAAGGGCATTGTGGTAAATTTGATGAAATCAGGAGTTTCCCGGAACATATCCAATATTGGGCTCATATTGTTCGGAACGAAAAATGGTGCAACTTTAATTCTTGGTTCGAATCCAACAGAAGCCCGAGTGAGAAGATATGGTCAAGAAGAAGATTTTGACTAAGTTAGAATTTAATTAATTATTTTATTCCATCTACAATCCCACATCACTTCAAATTCTCTCAAAACTCATACGGATGCATTCCATCTCCAACGATCTCTTTCTATTCTCTCTTTCAATCTCTCATTCTCTCCTACTTTATCTCTCCTTCATTCTTTTTCTCTCCAATCACATGGGTCCACATCACCTAACTTCTCTTCTCTCTCTAATCAAACTCTCCACTATAAATGGTCCATTCCATACCCAGCGTACAGGACATTCTCCACAGCACCTTCCCCCATTGTACGTTTCTCTCTCTCTCTCTCTCTCTCTTTTCTACTCTTTTCTTTGCAAGTTAGTATGGCCCTGCGTGGCTAATTTTATATAATTGGTTGAAGAAGACTAAAGCCTCGGAATAATTACTGTGAGATCTAATTTATTTTCATTATTCAATTTATGCTTTGAATATGGGTTGTTCTTCTGTGCTTAATTTGTTATCATGATTGTTTCGTTTAATTGCTAGGATGCATACTAGTTTAGTTTTCATTGCAATCTACTGCTAAATTAGAAATCAAATCCGTAATTGTTTGATCCCTCTAATTTGCGAAGCAACTGGTATTTAATAATTTGCTGCTTTGGAAATTATTAGATATTAGGAAGAACACCTGGCTAAATTAAATGCAACCGTGTGTGCTTATGTTGTTTAGATTCATCAATCTCTCAAGGTCTTAATGCTGTTACTAGATTAAATCTTTGGCGCTTGTCTTGGATTGTTTAGTAATTAGGGATAATTAGAGCGCGTGTTTTCTAATTAACTAATTAAGGAGGTAGGAATTTAATTCCAATGATGAATATTCAAAGTATTAGTTGATTTATTTTTGCATCAATGATCAGTTTTGAATTTCCAATGGTGGATGTTAACTTTGACCAATGCTTGTTCATTTGATTGAATTTGTTACTTTATTGTTTTTTATTTGCTTTTATTTTTTTTTTTGCTTTCATTATAATTAAAACCCCCCATCTTTGATCACATAGCATAAATTTTGGCTAAACACTCTCCGTGGGAACGATCCTTACTCGCACTACTACATATATTTTTAGGAGTAAAGGTTTTATTATATTTGGGTG